>CM022950.1:10552550-10579920 GCA_012931725.1 Litsea cubeba | reverse complement strand
GCTTGGGATGGCTCGGGCTAAGATGGCTATGAGTTCGGCCATCGCGACTATGGTGACTTCGGCTGTTGCTCGAGCCTTCGTCACGGATCTGGCTCCGTTTCTGGTCCAGATGATGTCTGAGGTCCTCACGAGGAGGCTGGGCTGCCCTGCTGGGAGCGTCCTTCTTTTTCCCTTGAGGCTCAGAGACCTGCCTCAAGGAGGCAGTTTGCACTGCCCTCAACTGCTGCTGGAGCTCGCGAATTAGCCGCTCTTGCTTCTGGAGTTGCTTCTGGAGGAGAGCAGCTTCGGGAACCTCTCTAGTGACAGGGGGTTGGACGTAGCGCGTCTCTCCTACGGCCACGGCTTTGTCCTTCCGGGGACGCTCATGCTGACGCTCATTGCGTCTGGGTGGCGCGACTTCTTCTGACGAGGTCGAGGCCTCGAGTCCCTCTTGGAGTGGGAACTCGATAAAGAGCTGAGAGCCTAAGCGGCCCCCGCCTGCAGTCGTGCCATGCACCGTACGGGAGCGTCCTTGAGGAGGGACGCCCGTTGGCGGTGGTGGCAGCTCGAGCGCTGCTCTTGAGGATTCTACGCCCTTCTTAGCTTTCGGAGGCATGGCTTCTGAGAGGTTGAGGTTAAGAAGGTTGGGAAGGTTTTGAGAGGTTGGGATATTACTTTCACACAGACGGCGCCAATTGTAGGTGCAGAAAATAATGACCCACAATAAGGTGGTGCCTTAAAGGACTTATCCGAGAAGATGGTGATGACTGTATGTGACTGGATGCCGTCCGGAAGCCTGAAAGGGAATAGCAAACGGTCAGAGGACCCTGGCCTGGGCGGCGCAAGGCTCTCCGATGCCAAAGTCAGTGTAGGAACTGGAACAATGGAAGGAGGGAGAGAAGAGAGGCAGAGTAAGGGCTCTGTGAATGGAATATATGCGTACCTTGCATGGTGCATGGAGTTCTATTTGTAGAGGTTTGGATCGTATCTTTCAGAGGATATCTTGGTGTGGGTCCCATGATTTGACTGGGAAGTCATGATCAGCCCACAAAGTAATAAATGCAGTCTAATCCGGCCCACTCAGCATTTAATGCTAGTCGGGTCAGCCCACATTGCATTAAATGCGTGTCTTATTGGGCCAGATTGTGTTGGGCGCCTTTGGCGGTTGGAGTTACCAGCGGATCTGCCCTCGGGCCTTGCCCTGATGTGGCCTCAGCCGCTGGATGCCGCCATGTCAGCGATCTGGTGAAGATAGCGGGCGGCTGGATGTCGTGTCTGTCCCACTAGCTCGTGACCCTATCTCTCCACGTGCCTGATGACGTGGGGAATGAGGGGCGCAAGTGAAGGTTCTTTCTTGCTCCGGCTACTGCCCCGGCTTCTTCAGCCGAGGTAGCTTCAGCCGAGGTAGGGTTTTCTGCCGAGATGGCACTGGGGTGGCCCACCCGAGGTGGAGCTCTCTGCGGAGATGGCATCCGGGGTGGCCCAACCGAGGTGGACTCCTTGCCGAGATGACGCCCGAGGTGGGCCAGTCCGGCGCTAAGGGCCCGGAGCTGCCTGACTTCGGCCGGACCTCCCGTTCTGGTAGCCGAGGTGAGATTGGTGCCACGTAGATGGCACGCGGATGGCACGTGAGAATGCTTAGTCCCATCTTATGGCTGTGATTAGCTTAATCCTGTAGCTCTGGAAATCTCCCCACACACTTGCGAAGGTTGATCTCCGGATCACCACTTGCAATTCCAAGTAAAAATAGAAAATCTGGCACACCCACAAAAAAAAGAAATGTTGATGCACGCCCCTGCCCCCCCCCCCCCCCCCCCGGTTACGAAAGGGTCGGACCCGACGGACTCCCACGTCCGCCGACCTCGGTAGAACCGAGCAGGAACGCGGTCCATCAGGGTACATGGTAGTAGAGCTGTGGGAACATTCAATAGTCAAGAAGGAATCTATCTCTAATATCCCCTTCAGCCAATTAATGGATTTATCATTGGTAAGTGCGCACCCATTCCGATTAAGAGTTAATTGGAAAGGTACCTATTGATCATTATAATTAATTGGGACTCAAGGATAATAAGATATGGATCTATTTTGGAAGACAGGTCCAATTGATCCATGGATATTGATAGAGGGGTCTACTTGTGATAATGTGGAAGTTTAGGGTCTTCTATGTAATATTCCTAAGACTGGAGTTCAATTGCATTTATATAGTGGAGTTATTTGCAATTAACTATGGGCCCGGATTACACATGAGATGTGGGGTCGCGAGTCCCAGTTGGAGCCAGCTTTCTAAGGAATCCCTAGTGGTCCCCACGCTAGCCCAATTATTAGAAAGTATCTAATTCTAGTTGAACTCTAAAAGGAAAGTTACTATTTCTATTTGAAGTGAGACTTCTAATAGTGGTAATAGTAGACTTACTAATTTTAGTAGAAGTGAGACTTCTATTTTAATTAGAAAGGAATTGGAAAGTTACTAATCATATTTGAAGTGAGACTTCTAAATGTGATATGGTAAGTTACTAAATAATGGAAGTGAGACTTCTATTGTAATTAGTAAAGAAGAGACAACTTGCAAAAGCTATAAATAGAGGAGAGGAGGCCTTGGATGTCCAAGCACTGTCCTTGCATTGGGATTCACGCCCAAGGCCCCCTAGTGCAAGTGTTGCACAAGTTATTCCTCTCTTCCCTCTTCTAGTTCTCTTTCTAGTTCCTCCCTAGAGTTCCTAGTAGTTTTCTCTTGGAGATCCCACCATCTTCTTGACAAAAAGGAGAATCTGATACGGGTCTTAGCGTGGAAGATCAAGAGGTCTTGGAGATCCCTATTTGATTAGTGAAAGCGTTTCATCATCAAAGAAAGACGCAACTCCTCCATTAGAGCACAACCGAGCTCCAAAGGTATAATCCACTTCCTTGCATGTTGTAGATTATTATGGATGCTTGTTAGTTGCTGTTTCTATCTTCTAGATAGATTGTATTTACTGATCATGATGACTGAGATTGAGGACATGGATCTTGGATTGGGTTTTATAGCCTTGTGGATAGTTGATCCCTGCGTCAAGTGGGTCAAAAATTTTTGAAACCTATCCTAGAGGCCCACCCTATTTCTAACATTATGCATGCATTTTTTTGTAAATTTGTAGCATGATATGATAGCATGCCTGAAAGTTTTTGCAAATTTGGGAATTTGGAGCTCGCAGCGATGTTGAGCCCTTCCTGATGTTGCGGAGACTTTGAGGTTTTCGAAAGTTTGGAGTTTCGGAGCTCGCAGCAATGTTGAGCCCATCTTTAAGCTTTCTATTTCTTTCGGGATATTTCCCTTTTCTTCGGAATTACCCCGGAGTCACGTCAAAATTTCGCCAGATTTTTTTTAGCGAAATTCTGTCATTTTAATGATTGATCTTTTTCTTTTCCAACATTTGCAGGTGGTTCCTCCAGAATGAACAAGGGTAAAGAGCCTGCTACAAGCGTTCCTCGTCGATCTGCTAGATCGTCTAATCCGGCCGTTCAGCAGGCCTGGGAGAAGGTCCAGTATGTTGAGAGAAATCTGGAAGAGTGCGACTCCCTTAACAGAGATGAGATGAGACAGCGACTGATCGCTCTCAAGGGAGAGGAATTTTCTAAGATCATGGTAAGCAGTCGCCCATGGGTGATGGAAGATCAGAGGGTTTTGCCCAAGCCTACGTTCTTCTTTGGTGATGCAGTCCCTGATGACATGACATACCAGAGAAGATGTTTTCAGTTCTCTTTCATAGCAGATGGTTACAAAAAGACTGTTACTACCCGGTCGACATTTGATCGTACTGTCTCGATCATGAGCCTTGCCCCCACGTGCTCTAAGAGGGAAGATCCTCCAAGATGGGTGAGAAGGACAAATGTAATCAAGACTGGGGTTTTTATTGGCGGTTCTCCTGGACATACAGAGAAGTCGCCTGCTGACATGGACATGTTGATGCCAGCCAGCGGCTACCAGGGCTCTGATTAACCGTCGGTCGATTTGGGACCGGTGGGCCTTGGCATTTTCAGCGGTGATGGCAGCAATTGGGTGAAGCCTTTTCGGCTTCATGGCCGTTTCAGTGCTGACTCCGAGTGGAAGTCGTGCACTGATCGCGTCCTGCTGATTGGTGGCACCGTTTTGAAGGAAGCCGGGATTTTTGATGCGGTCCGCGCCTTTAGAAAGACCGTGATCTTTTCCGACGAGGCCTTCATGGCTATGTTGGAGTCATTCCTTCCACAAACCAATACCTTCGTTGTGACGAATGGTGAGATTGGTTTCTATTTGGAGGAGCTGAGCGCCATTACTGGATTACCCATCCTTGGAAGACTCTATGAGGAGTTTATGCCGATCGACAGTGTCCTTGAGGAGCAGTCTGAGGAGTTCAGGCTTCTGTACTTTCATCTCATTGCCTTCTATGATTTTTTGAAGGAGAAGGAGGGCTTGAAAGTTAGATCCAGCAGTTGGAAGAGTTTTAACTCTTCGTCTCTTAACTTCTTTGAAAGTGGGGAGCCTTCTGATATCATGACCCGGGAAGACAGGTCTAAAGATCTGGGTTTGAAGAAGATTTTGGCTATGCAAGAAGAATTGAGAGATTTCTGTGTGAGTACAAACGCCATATGTCCTGACATTGCACTGTGGAGAGATCTCGCTGTTTACCTCACTTATTGGCTTGGTGAGATGGAACGCACATTAGGCCGCATTGTATTTTTTCGGCTTGTCAGATGGTGCCAGCTCTTTACTCCTACTTGTATACCGAACTGCAGGCTGCTACTTTTTTTGTTCGGCTTGGGCTTCCCATGAACAGGGTATTTTCAGCCCACATTTTCTATTCGTGGTATGTGTACCACTGTCCTGGCTTCCACCGGTTGGGTGATTCACAGGATGATGATCCTCTGATGATTCGACTGGCTAAGGGCAAAGCCATGTCCGAATCACTTTTGTTTGCCCGCATGAGGATCCGACAGTTCAGGGACGTCGAGATGGGGCAGTCTTCAGTGAAGCTTTCTCCGGAGTTGCGGAAGAAGGCTTTTGATTTTGGTGCGTCCCGAGACTCTACCAGGGCGGGGTCGGCAAGGCATTACTCCTTGACAAATGCAGAGAAGGAGTGGTTTTTCAGCATACGTGTTGGCACAATGGTGTACCGCAGACATCTTTTCGTCGACATCCAGCCTTATGTACCTTCTCGCTTTACTTTGCAGTTGGGCTTTTCTCAAGGCGTTGTTGGAGCGCCTTCGAGCATGGTGAAGCGCTTTGGAGGTTTGCAGGATGGGAGAAAAGCATGGCCTTTCTATAGTGCTGAAGACACTACTGCCATGATTTTTTATCCTGTGTTGTCAACTTCCCGGATTGCCGGCTTCGCAAAGTGGTTCGCGGAGAGCTTTTCGGCATATTGGGGGCTTTCCCAAAAGGAGCTTGATGTGTTGTCAACTTCCCGGACTGCTGTCTTTACTTTAAGGTCTGCTCTCATAATTCCCTAGCAATAGGCTCTCAATCCTGAGACATTAATGAACTCAAGTTTCTATCTATTCATTTGCTTTGAGTCACCAATGAGTGAGGCCAACTGTAGGTCAACACCTCGGTCATTTGGGTACATGGTAGTAGAGCTGTGGGAACATTCAATGGTCAAGATGGAATCTATCTCTAATATCCCCTTGTGCCAATTAATGGATTTATCATTGGTAAGTGCGCACCCATTCTGATTAAGAGTTAATTGGAAAGGTACCTATGATCATTATAATTAATTGGGGCTCAAGGATAATAAGATATGGATCTAGTTTGGAAGACAGGTCCAATTGATCCATGGATATTGATAGAGGGGTCTACTTGTGGTAATGTGGAAGTTTAGGGTCTTCTATGTAATATTCCTAAGACTCGAGTTCAATTGTATTTATATAGTGGAGTTATTTGCAATTAACTGTGGGCCCGGATTACACATGAGATGTGGGGTCGCATGTCCCAGTTGGAGCCAGCTTTCTAAGGAATCCCTAGTGGTCCCCACGCTAGCCCAATTATTAGAAAGTATCTAATTCTAGTTGAACTCTAAAAGGAAAGTTACTATTTCTATTTGAAGTAAGACTTCTAATAGTGGTAATAGTAGACTTACTAATTTTAGTAGAAGTGGGACTTCTATTTTAATTAGAAAGGAATTGGAAAGTTACTAACCATATTTGAAGTGAGACTTCTAATTATGATATGGTAAGTTACTAATTAATTAATGGAAGTAAGACTTCTATTTTAATTGAGAAGAGATAGTTACTAATTTTTGGAAGTAAGACTTCTAATGGAAATTAGTAAGTGGGGCTTGCAAAAGCTATAAATAGAGGAGAGGAGGGCTGGACGTCCCATGCATGCTCCATACAAAGGGATTCACGCCCAGCCCTCTCTAGTGCAAAAGTTGCACGAGTTCTTTCTCCTCTCCCTCTTCTAGTCTCTTTCTAGTTCCTCCCTAGAGTTCCTAGTAGTTTTCTCTTGGAGATCCCACCATCTTCTCGAGAAAAAGGAGAATCTGATACGGGTCATAGCGTGGAAGATCAAGAGGTCTTGGAGATCCCTATTTGATTAGTGAAAGCATTTCATCATCAAAGAAAGACGCAACTTCTCCATTAGAGCACAACCGAGCTCCAAAGGTATAATCCACTTCCTTGCATGTTGTAGATTATTATGGATGCTTGTTAGTTGCTCTTTCTATCTTTTAGATAGATTGTCTTACTGATCATGATAGCTGAGATTGAGGACATAGATCTTGGACTGGGTTTTATAGCCTTCTGGATAGTTGATCCCTGCGTCAAGTGGGTCAAAAGTTTTTGAAACCTATCCTGGAGGCCCACCCTATTTCAACAGATCCGGAGGTAGAGACTCTTGCAACCAATTTGACACGGTGGAGGAGGTACCTCGTGCTGAGCTTTCTTCCCTAGCAGCTCCGACTGGAAAGAGTTCTTTTGTTCCTCTTCCAACGGGGCATGACATGAGCAGCCGACCGATGGAGCGGGGCGAATCTTCAGCTCGGCCATCTCTTCTTTTTGCGAAGAAGGTGGTGGCGCGGGTTCTGAGCTCTTGGATTGAGACTCTCCTTGCTGGACACTTGGATGCTGGATTTGGCATGATCCAGCATGTGCAGGAGATTCTCGGTGATGCCGAAGAGGCTGGTCTGGATATCATAGGTGCCAGGGCGATCGTTGATAGGATCATTGCACTGGGTGACAAGTGGTTTGAGACCACGGATTTTGCTGACGACCAGTTCTTCAAGGAGATGTTCCTGGACCCTGCTGATAAGGCTAAGTCTGACCTGAATGAGGCTACACAAAGCAGGAAGCAGCTAGTCTGAGAGAAGAACTTAGAAGAGCTAGCTATCATTGGGCTGACACATGACCTTAACATCCTTCATAGGGAGGTCGATGAGGCTAGGAAACGTCTTGAGCATTTGAAGGCACAAGTCGCTGCCAAGTGGGCTGATATAACAGAGGCTCTTGACAGCGAGAGTGCTCTGATTCGCCGGGTTGCAGATGCTGATCGAGTTCATAAAAGGAAGTTTCAAGAGGACAAACAATGGCAAATTGCTCGAGATAAGCTTCCCGGTGTGAAAGAAGGGTTGCAGCCCTCTCCAGCATCTCATAGCAAGTTTCTGAAGAAGCGTGTCTTGGATACTCTGACGGCTGAGGCCAAAAGTTTGCTTGAGGAGCTGAAATTTTGGCTGGAAACCATTTTTGGTTGAGCTCCTGATTTTTTGTGGCAGAAACTATCCTTCTTCCCTCTTTTTTTTTGGTACACATGTATTTTTCTGGTACTCTCTCTTTTTTTTTGTAGTGCTTTGTAAACACTTTCTTTTTTGGTATCGCATGTGTTTATTTTGTACTCTTTTTTTTCCCTACGCTCACTTAAACCTTTTTGTGATGAAAATAATTGCTAAATGGGATTTGATCAAAAGCTTGTCATTTTCTAAAAATCTTTTGTCAAATGATTGTTTTGGCATGGGAGCCAGATTTTGTTTGTGGCATGGAAGCCATTTTTGGCATGAGAGCCAGTTTTGTGGCATTGATGGCCGGTTTGTTTTGTGGCATTGATAGCTGGTTTGTGGCATTTATAGCCTGTTTTGGTGGCATCTATAGCCGGTTTTGGTGGCATTTATAGCCGGTTTGGTTTTAAAAAGTGCAAGTATCGACTAAAAGTCAGCTCCCTGCTGAATGGTCTTGAGAGTATTGATGGAATGTCGCATTCTTGCTCATTCGGTTGCGAGTATCAATAGAATGTCGTATCCTTGCGGATTTTGGTGCAAGTATCGATGGAATGTCGCATCCTTGCTTTTCAAAAATTTTGGTTTTGCGGGTACTGACTTGATGTCGTTTTCCCATAATTTTTGAAATTTTCGGTTTTCTCGAACCTTTGGGTTATGGATATCAACTGCAATGTTGCATCTCCATGTTTTCTTGGTTTTTTTTTTTTTGAACCTTTGAAATTTTGGTTGTGGATATCAACTGAAATGTTACATCTCCACGGTTTCTTGGTTTTTTCGAACCTTTGAAATTTGGGTAGTGGATATCAATTGAAATGTTGCATCTCCACGATTTTGGATTTTGCAAGTATCGACGAAATGTCGCTTCCCTGCGATTTTAGAAGTGTCGAACGTGGTTCGCATGCTTCCGATTTGTGCGAGTAAGCGTCGCTTCCCCGCGATTTTTTGAAAAAAACTTTTTTTTTGTTTAAACACACGAGGGTCATAAGTTTTGACCTAAAACCATTTTGGACGTAAAAGGTAGGGTGGACTATGGTGGAAATCCCTGATTCCGGATTTTGTTTCAAACCATGAATTTTGGGTTCAAGGGTTGAAAATTTTGGTCAAGTTAGGGAAAGGTTCCAAAACTTGGAATTTTTTTTTGAACAATGAAACGGTGAAAGTAAGCATTGTTTGAGTTTCTAGAAATTTCAACATTTGATATGAAAATTCAAAAAAGAGTGGGTTTGACGAGCGTGTACCTGGAAACTGGTTTTGGCCGTACAGGCATTGCTCTTACCCAGTTGGGTAAGTCTTCAAGGGTAGTACCGCTTTAAGAACTTGCCGTTGATGGGCAGCATACATCTGTCACCCTCCATCTTTAGGAGTGCGTATGCGCCGTTGGAGAAAACCTTGTCGATGACGTATGGTCCCTCCCATTTTGGCTCAAATTTGCCTTTGGACTTGTGAGCGAAGTGTTGGGATTGGTGTATGCCCTAAAGCCCACTAGCTGCATTCTCATCTTTTGTTACTGGATATTTAACTGGTTATTTAATAGAAAGACTCTTTTATGCTTAAACATGTATATATGTATGGTTGTGTAAGGCCCATTGTTTCTAGTAAATGAATTAGGTGTGTAGTTTCTACACACAGATAGGTCTAATTCATGGACAACTGGAAACATCATATTTGTTCATAACTGAAAGATGGAGCTGGGCACTTCATCTTGGTAGAAGTTATAATGAGATACTCTCCTATATAGGGTGACATACCTAAGTCACGGGGGGGCTTTCCCGGATCTATCTCATTAGTGCATGTGTCATGCATTGAACAGGACCGTTGTAGGTGTGATCTCTAAAATAGTACTATCACAGAAAAGAGATCAAGTCACCTCATGCTACTAAGTAATCGGTGCTCTTAATCTTGAGCATTTGTGGATGAACTGACGAAGTCAAGTTCTTGTGCTTTGATTCACTATGGGTGAGATTCTTTTCATGGGTCAACAGCTCTGTGTTTTGGGTACTCGGACTTGATCAGTTGGGACGTGCAGATGCAACATAGAATCTATGCCATCTGATGATGGAATAATCGTCCCCTTAGAATTATCCGATTAATCATCAAAATCTAAGATCTTAGTATATGGATGTTCCATATGGATATTGAACTTGTGGGTCGCTCCCTAGATCAAGAGAATGGTATTCGAATGATGATTATGTTTAAGGATATGAAGTTCTAAGGTTTAGATGTAATCGGGAAGGTTGATAGTACATGTGATAACCTGACTCGATTATGGATGTTACATAGAGGGGCATTCAGGTCATTACACTTAGTAGGTCGAAGACAACCGTCATTTTATGACGAGCTTATTATATTATATATTTGTCCTTGGAGTTCAACCATAACTCTTTAGTGGAATGAGTTAAGGTTAAAATGGTCTTAATGTTGCTATGGGTTTAGCATGGACATTTTGGTCATTTTGGGAGCCAATGGCAAATATGTCTTTTGGTCCCTTCTCTAGTCACTTACCAAGATTGGCATGGTTTCCTAAGATGTTTAGATAACATAAGGATGAATTATTTTAGTGGAAAAACAATTTTGAGTTTAAATTCAAATAGGCCTTTGATGGCATACATGAATTTAACTCTAGATAAATTGTATGTGAGCCATGGTGTGCATTAATATGTGGGACGTCCATAATAGGATTTCCATGGGTAAGGTTTCCAACTTTGAGTAGGACTCTACTTGGAAAGTTGGACTCCTCTTTGGATTAGTATTCCTATGAGTTAGTTTCCTTTTTGGATTAGGAACTTAAAATTAGTAAGTGTTCTACAACTAGTATTACTAATTGTATGGAAAGTTCCTTTTGGTTTCCTTTTCTAATTAGAGTGTTTCTTAAAGGAAATAAGTCTTTCCTTTTTGGACATAAATTAGAATAAGGAGAGATAACTAAATAGGAAAGGCTTCCCATAGTTTCTATAAAAGGAGAACCATCCCCTTTGGACGTCCATAATAAGGAGAGTCATAAGAGAGGCACACGTCCAACACTAGAACAAGAATTGCAACACTCCCACACGTCCAGCCCTTGGGTTTCTTTCTTCTCCCTTGAAGAAAGTTGTAGGTCTGAGATTTTTCATGAGAAAAATAGTTCTTGTTTCCTAGATTAAGATCCCACCATCTTAGCCAATCAGATTTGGAAGTGAGATAGAGGAGAAGATCAAAGGCAATACTAGTGCAGGAAAATTCCAGCAACTTGTTTGCAAATTGCAAGTCTGAGTTCGCGCCTTTGGATCTATTTTTTCAGAGATTTGAAGTCTACAAATCTTCGAGGTAATAGTCTTCTATCATCTCTATTAATTAGACACATGTTGGTCATGATTTAATGGAGTTTCTATGCGATTCTTTATGGCTGATTTCCGCTGCATAGTGCAGAAATCAGATTTTTTAAAATCTGTCATGCTTTGCATCAGCCATAGTAGTCTCTTTATGAGAAGTTTCAGATCTGAATCGCGGTTTCCTTCAGTGGTATCAGAGCCTCTCCATGTGAAATCATGATCCCATGTTGTGTATAATTAATCCTAGATTGATTATGGGTATGGTGGCACCCTATTAAAGTTATGTTGTGATGCATGTTGTGTGCAAGTTTCATTAACATTGCTGGAATTTATTTTCCAGATTTGTTTAATGATGCACATAGTGAGTTTGCATGCACTAACCTCTTTGTTTGCAGCCATGTATTGCATCCTTGATGGTTCGCATGATTGTTATGTGGATTTGGATGTTTTTTTTTTTAATTAGTTGGAAAGTGTACGATTGCGCGGTTAGCAATCATAGGAAGTTGTAAAGTTTCCTTAATTTTATTCCAACTAGTCTTGATGTAAGCTTTCTTGGAAAGCATAGGAATCTCCAATGTAATTTTGGTTTTGTTTCAAGACAAGAAGGTTGCAAGAAATTGGAGTCCTTGGAGATGAAGGAGTCAAGACTTCTAGATGCATGAGGAGTCCTAATTCGATTAGGATTTGAAATCTTAAGAGCAAGGAGCCATCAAGGAATGCATACTTTTATTTGCTTTTATATATGGAATCCATGGATGAATGCTTTATATAATTGCTATAATTGTCACCTAGAAACATGGCCACCATTAGGCTCTAAAATTGGCATCTTTATTGTATTAGATTGTTTTTAGTTTGGCAAATTATTTTAAATGGAACTTAGACCAGCACCTTCTATTTGTCTAAGGTTTAAAATTGGATAGGGTTTAGTTTATCTTGGTACCCTTGGTTTCCAAAGGAGGCTAAACTAAAATCTAATTAGATGCTACCTATGGGTTTTCATAACCCAAGATAGGTTTTTGACTCTTTGAAGGGATTTGCTCAAATGTTTTAAAGCAAAGGTTATTTGATTTTAAGATGACTTAAGTCATGAATTTAATTAACCAAGTTTGCTAGATTTAAAAAGAGCTTTTGAGTAAAACAATGTAAAGGTCAAAAAGTAAAAACCCTAGCGATAAATAATCAAGTGGGAGAGGGGTTTTAGGAAAGACCCCACGGCCTTCCATTTTCGGTTCATGTTACCTCATTAAAGTGTTAGTGGGAACGGCCATCCCTTCGGTGGAGTTCTTTAACTAAAGAACGCTTTGATGGGTTAATGGGTGAACTAATGTGAATATTCATAATGAGGTGTTAGTAGGAGCGGCCATCCCTTCGGTGGAGTTCTTTACTAAAGATCACTTCTATAGAATGTCAATGAAGTGTTGGTGGGAGCGGCCATCCCTTCGGTGGAGCTCTTTTCTAAAGTTCACTTCTAGGAAGGATAAAAGTCTCTTCCTTTCGGAAGACTTAATCATAGACATTCTGGGAATTTCATAAGAGATGGTTTGATGGACCGCGCTCCTGCTTGGTTCCTACCGAGGTCGGCGGACGTGGGAGTCCGTCGGGTCCGACCCTTTCGTAACCGGGGGGCAGGGGCGTGCATCAACATTTCTTTTTTTGTGGGTGTGCCAGATTTTCTATTTTTCCTTGGAATTGCAAGTGGTGATCCGGAGATCAACCTTCGCAAGTAAAAAGGAAATCAACTTCTTTCAAGTTTTCCATTGCACATATATTTAAGAAAAGAGACATTTTTCTTAGTTTGCCGTGAAAGGCGATTTTTTTGGCATTTATAGCCGATTTTGGCGTTTATAGCCGATTTTGGCATTTATAGCCGATTTTTGGCGTTTATAGCCGATTTACAATCCTTATCAATAATGAAAGACAAGAATTGTGATTTTTGTCTCTTTTGAAAAAATACAAACTACAATGAAAAGCAAGAAAAGGAGGATCTAACTTCTCAGGAGATTGTGGGGGACTCGTTTAGATTGACGGTCGCAAGCCATATGTGGGCTTCGCCATCATCCATGCAGATGAGAACAGAGGATGCTATTTGATTCGCTTGGCTTGGCTATAACCTCGGGTTTTTAGAAGACAAAGACCAAAGGAAGGTCCTATGTCCAATAAAAAACCGAGTAGACGGGCTGAAAAGCCATATCTAAGCCATTGGAGGCAGGAGGAGAAGGCAAGGACCTTGGGGGGGTACCCCCCAAGGGACTTTTGTCACCTTGTTGCGGTGGCCGGTGTAGAACTTCCGCAGAGTTTTCTCTCTTTTTCCTTTCTCTGGATTTCTGTGCTTTTTTCTCTGATTTTTCTGATGCTTTCTGATGTGTCTGTCTGTGCTGTTTTCTTCTTGGAGAGCCCTCCTATTTATAGGCTTTTAGGTAGCCTTTTAGGTGGGTTTATGGGCCTTTATTGTCATTAAGCCGCATAATGGGAGGAGTTACAAAATTGAATTGTTTATTTTGTAACTCCTTTTTCTTGGCTTCTGATTGGCCGGAGGAGATTGAGGGCATTTAATCGCCTTTAATCGCCATGATGGGAGGAGTTTCATGGTTTAAATGCCATGAATCTCTTGACTTGTAACTCCCGAATGCTTGCTTCTGATTGGGCCGTCCAAAGAAATGGATTAATGACTGTAATAAAGCTAGTCAATTAATCGCATTAAGTGGTCGCCGAGCAGCTGAAGAGTCGCGGGCCGTGCCACGTCTTTTGGAATTTTTCTGTTGATGATCATCGATGGATCTTCATGTAGATCGACATCAGATGACCATGTAATTTCAGGTGCTTGTTGCCAACAGCGGGTCGGTGCCATCTGTCCTGTCGATTTCTCGATCGGTCGGGTGGAAAGCACACTTTTTTTGGTTGACCGGGTGGCGATCAATACTGTCTTTGATACTCTTGATGATTTACCCGTGTTTTGGACGGATATCAGAGGACTTGGTGTCCCAAAAGCATGAATTTTGGAAAGTACCAGAGGCTGGGCTTCTCGAATCGCGAAAAAAACGGCGAAAACCGGGTTTTCCGGGGCTTTCCCGGCGACCCCGGGGTCCATGGTCGCCGGCGACCCTGGCCCAGGGTCGCAGGGGTCTGCGACCCTGGGGGGGTTTTCCCCCTTTCGTGTCCCGTTTTGCGTCCGTTTTTGCTTTTTTCTGATTCTTTTTTCTTTTGTACTTTTCCTTGACATTTTGACCATTTATTGGCCTGATTTCTTTGTAGGAAACCTGACGAGAATCCTTGCATTTTATTTTGCGAAGTTTCCAATTTCCTGAGAAAGCCGAAGACTTTGTCGCGCAGAGTTGCCGATTTCCCGTCAGAAGCTGAAACTAGGTCAAACGATGTCGGAATGACCTGAAATTTGGTGTGAAGCCTCCTGAGCAATAAATAAGACCAATCATAGGCTTTTGTTTGAGTTTTGAAGCCGTTTGGGGTCCTATCACCTGCAGACTTGCTTTTTGTCGCGATGAAGATGTCGCGGTTTGATGTGTGGTCAACCGATGTCCGATTGACTTGAAATTTGACAGGGAACCTATTGGAGTCATTTTAAGATGATCCATAGGTTCTGTCTTGGAAACCATGGTCCCGGAGAGCTTTTGTCGCCGAGAGCTCCTTTTCGGCTGTCGGAGAAGCGAAGTTAGGCCAAATGATTTTGAAATGGCCCGAAACTTCTTGTGTACTCCTCTTTTGGCTGTCTGGAAGAATCTTGCAGTTTTTGTTTGATTCTGACAAGATTTTATTTTTGGAAGCAGCATTGCCTATTTATGGCAGGTTGCGACTTCATGTAGCTCTTTGGATCTTGAAAAGGCAAAGTGACATTTTTGGTGTCAACAAATGCCCCCTCGAGGTACAGCGGCGAGTTGCTTAACTTTTGTAGTCGATGTGCCTCGAAGAGATTTTTGAAGGAGAGCCTGTGACTTGACCAAGAGTCTTTGAGCAATCTTTCTTTTGGTATTTGTAGCCTTTTGAGCTTCCAGGGGAATTTTATGATAGTGAAAGGGATCACGTACCATCTCGAGGCAAAGTTTTGAAGATGACATCAGGGATGTGGATTTGGGTTTTGACCTTGTGACCTAACAGGCTATATATGGCAGGTTAGGGGGTCGGGTTTGGTTTTGATCGTGTGACCCAACAAGCTGTATGTGGAATGTTGGGGGATCAATTTTGGTTTTGATCTTGTGACCTAACAGGCTGTATGTGGCAAGTTAGGGGATCAGGTTTTGGTTTTTGGTTTTGGTCTTGTGACCTAACAGGCTGTATGTGGCAAGTTAGGGGACCAGGATTTGGTTTGATGGAATGTCAATTTCAAGAATTTGGCTCAATTTGGTAGATGAGGTTTGATGGTTTGATTTTTGGAAGCTCATGGGGCTTGGAATTCTTTTTGTATGGTTGAATCAACTCAAAAGAGGCATGGAACCATTTTTGTATGCTCTTGGTAAGAGGGATTTCTCTTTGACTAAAAGCCCAAAAAAAATTTTTTTTTTTTTTTTTTGTGCCTAGGTGGTCAAACCTGGCTCATATGGGCTAACCCATGGGACCTTAAGCTTTTGAAATGGCTTAGATCTCATATGGTGTCATTTTTGCAAAGAATATCCAAAAATATCTCATTTGGATAGAGAATATCTAAGAATATCTTTACTTGGAGAGAATCTCTCATGATCCCTTTATTTTTGGGATAGGATATCTCAAGATATCTTTCTTTTGGGAAAGAATCCGTCATAGATTGATTTTTGGGAGAAAATCTCTCATTGATTTCTTTTTGGGAGAGAATCTCTCAAGATATCTTTCTTTTGGGAAAGAATCTTTCTAATTTCTTTCTTTTGGTAAGGTTACTAATTAGTAACACTTACCTCTTTCTTCTTTCCTTCTTTGGTTTGCTCTCCTCTATAAAAGCAAGGAGAAGGTTGGATCCCTTGCTCTTATTACTTTCTTTTGCAATAATCTCAAGAGGGCTTCAAGACCAAGAGCTTTTATTCTTCAAGATCTTCAAGAGTTTTCTTCTTCTTCTCCATCAATGGCTTCAAGTAAGTTCTCCTTTTTTTCAAGAAAACTTCATTGTAGGAAAAAAAGTTCTTTCTCCTTTTTGTTTCTTTCTTTTTCTTTTCTTCTCTTTCTTTTTCTTTTTTTTTTCTTTTCCACGTGTTTTCCCCTTTTTTTTTTTACACGTGTTTTTTTTTTTTGCTTTCTTTTCTTTTTTTTTTTCATGTTTTTTTTTTTTATTGTGTGGGCCGTACGGACAGATCCGTACGGATCTGGCCGTACGGCCACGTGGCCTGTGGGCCACGGCCTGTGGGCCAGCCCCTCTTCCTTTTTTTTTTCTCTTTTTTTTTTCTCTTTTTTTTTTTTTCCCTCCCCCTTTTTTTTTGAGAGAGTTTCTTTTCTTTCTCTTTTTTTTTTGTTTTCTTTCCCCTCTTTTTTTTTAGAGAAAGTTTCTTTTCTTTTTTTTTTGCTCATCATGATAATGCATTTTTTCGCAAATCTAGATGTTCATGCATGCCTTTAATTTGTAAATTAAATTTGTAGCATGATGTGATTGCATACCTGAAAGTTTTTGCAAATTTGGGAACTTGGAGCTCGCAGTGATGTTGAGCCCTTCCTAATTTTGCGGAGACTTTTAGGTTTCGAAAGTTTGGAGTTTCGGAGCTCGCAGCGATGTTGAGCCCATCTTCAAGCTTTCTACTTCTTTCGGGATAGTTCCTTTTCTTCGGAATTGCCCCTGTCATCATGTCAAAATTTCGCCAGATTTTTTTTTAGCGAGATTCTGTCATTTTGATGTTTGATCTTTTTCTTTTCCATCCTTTTCAGGTGGTTCCTCCAGAGCGAACAAGGGTAAAGAGCCTGCTACAAGCGTACCTCGTCGATCTTCTAGATCCTCTAATCCGGCCGTTCAGCAGGCTTTCGAGAAGGTCCAGTATGTTGAGAGAAATCTGGAAGAGTGCGACTCCCTCAACAGAGATGAGATGAGGCAGCGACTGATCACTCTCAAGGGAGAGGAATTCTATAAGATCATGGTAAGCAGTCGTCCATGGGTGATGGAAGATCAGAGCATTTTGCCCAAGCCTACCTTCTTCTTTGGTGATGCAGTCCCTGACGACATTACATACCAGAGGAGATCTTTTCAGTTTTCCTTCACAGCAGATGGTGAGAAGAAGACTGTTACTACCCGGTCGATGTTTGATCGCACCGTCTCGATTCTGAGCCTTGCCCCCACGTGCCCCAAGAGGGAAGATCCTCCAAGCTGGGTGAGAAGGACAAATGTAATCAAGACCGGGGTTTTTGTTGGCGGTTCTCCTGGATATACGGAGAGGTCGCCTGTTGACATGGACCTGTTGATGCCATCCAGCGGCTACCAGGGCTCTGATTATCCGTCGGTCGATTTGAGACCGGTGGGCCTTGGTATTTTCAGTGGTGACGGCAGCAATTGGATCAAGCCTTTCCGACTTCGTGGCCGCTTCAATGCTGACTCCGAGTGGAAGTCGTGGACTGATCGCGTCCTGCTGATTGGTGGCGCCGTTTTGAAGGAAGCCGGGATTTTTGATGCGGTCCGAGCTTTTAGGGAGACCGTGATCTTTTCCGACGAGGCCTTCATGGCTATGCTGGAGTCGTTCCTCCCTCAAACCAATACCTTCGTTGTGACGAATGGTGAGATTGGTTTTTCTTTGAAGGAGTTGAGCGCCTATTACCGGATTGCCCATCCTCGGCAAACTCTATGAGGAGTTTATGCCGATTGACAGCGTCCTCGAGGGGCAGTCTGAGGAGTTCAGGCTTTTATACTTTCAGCTCGTCGCCTTCTATGATTTTTTGAAGGAGAAGGGGGGTTCGAAAGTTAGATCCAGCAGTTGGAAGAGTTTTTGCTCTTCATTCCCCAACTTTTTTGATAGTAGGGAGCCTTCTGATAGCATGACCCAGGAAGCTGGAGCTCAGGATCCAAAGAAGATCTTGGTCATGCAAGAAGAGTTGAGAGATTTCTGTGCAAGTACAAACGCCATATGTCCTGACATTGCACTGCGGAGAGATCTCGCTGTTTACCTCACTTATTGGCTTGGTGAGGCTGTATTTGCTGGAGGAGATGGAACGCACATCAGGCCGCATTGTATTTTCCCGGCTTGTCAGATGGCATTTGGAGAGCAGCTTGCTTTGGTGCCTGCTCTTTACTCCTACCTGTGTACCGAACTGCAGGCTGCTGCTTTTCTGGTTCGGCTTGGGCTTCCCATGAATAGGGTATTTTCAGCCCATATCTTTTATTCGTGGTATGTATACCACTATCCTGGCTTCCATCGGCTGGGTGCTGCATAGGATGATGATCCTCTGATGATTCGACTGGCTAAGGGCAAAGCCGTGTCCGAATCACTTTTGTTTGCCCGCATGAGGATCCGACGGTTCAGGGACGTCGAGATGGGGCAATCTTCAGTAAAGCTTTCTCCGGAGTTGCGGAAGAAGGCTTTTGATTTTGGTGCCTCCCGAGACTCTACCAGGGCGGGGTCGGGAAGGCATTATTCCTTGACAAATGCAGAGAGAGAGTGGCTTTTCAGCATACGTGTCGGCACGATGGTGTACCGTAGACATCTTTTCGTCGACATCCAGCCGTATGTACCCTCTCGCTTTGCTTTGCAGCTTGGCTTTTCTCAAGGCGTTGTTGGAGCGCCTTCAAGCATGGTGAAGCGCTTTGGAGGCTTACAGGACGGGAGAAATGCATGGGCTTTCTATAGTGCTGAAGACACTACAGCCATGATTTCTTATCCTGTGTTGTTGACTTCCCGTACTGCCGGCTTTGCGAAGTGGTTCGCGGAGAGCTTTTCGGCATATCGGGGACTTTCCAGGAAGGAGCTTGATGTGAAGCTGGCATCTGGAAAGGGCCTTGGAAAGTCGGATGGCATCCGGCGAGAGGAAGTTTGGTCCTTCCTTTCTGGAGAGAAGCACAAGATAGGCTTTCTCGGTGACCAGGGCGTCATCGGTTCTGAAGCTGTTCGAGAAATACCTGACGAGGCTTTGGAGCAGCTAGAACAGGAGGAAGCCGAACTTGGTGCTTGGATGCAGGCGGCACAAAGGCAAGCTTCCGTGGAGTCTACTGGCAAGAGCAGACCATCCAGTGATGAGTCAAGTGGGAAACCTGACTCTGACAGCGGGGTAGGTTCTTCTAAGAAGCGAGCCCGCAGAAGTAAGAGGAGGAGGAGTCATCATAGTAGCAAGGGGCAGCATGAGGGCTCTCCTAACTTGGAAGTTCCTCTTACTATCAATGAGGATGTGCCAGTGGATGCTGACGAGCCTCCGGAGAAGAGAAGCCGAGAAGAAGAGACCGTCGGTGAAGGTATGATTCTTCCTTTTTCTCTTTCTATTTCTTTTCATGGGATTTTTTCCATGTTATGATTTGCTTCTTGTTTCTGCTTTTTTTTTTTTTTTAGCAGAGGAAGACTTGGTGATGCCGGAGGTCCCAACCAATGAGGTGGTGATGGATCCTGTCGAGGCACCTGAAGAAGAACCGACGGGCTCTGGAGTAAATCCAGAATCTCCAATTGGTACAACTTCTTTTGTTCTCTCTTTTTTTTGTTTGTGACTTGGCTTGCTAACACATTTTTTTTTTCAGCTGACTTGCCACAGGATTCCGATGACTTTGAACCATCGATAGACGCAAATGTTGATGATGCTTCTAATGAGTTCATGGAGGAGGAAAGTGTTCCACCAGTCGTCGAAGAAGGTATTTTGTAGCTATAACTCTGATAATGATTTTCAAACAGGGTCATATTTATACCTTTTTGTGTTTCCTTTGCAGGTTTTGAAGTGGCAGAGGAGGATCCGTTGCTTCCAGATCAAGAGATGCCAGAGGTTGATCCAGAGGTAGAGATTCCTGGGACCAGCTCTGACAATATTGAGGAGATTCCTCGCGCTGAGATTCCTTCCCGAGCAGGAGCAGCTTCAGCTGGAAAGAGTTCTTTTGTTACTCTTTCAACAGATGATGACATGAGTAGCCGACCAACGGAGTTGGGCGAATCCTCAGCTGGGCCATCTCTTCTTTTTGCGAAGAAGGTGGTGGTGCGAGTTGTGAGCTCTTGGATTGAGACTCTCTTTTCTGGGCACTTGGAAGTCGGATTTGGCATGATCCAGCATGTGCAGGAGATTCTCAGCGATGCTGAAGAGGCTGGTCTGGATGTCACAGGTGCCAGGGCGATCGTTGATAGGATCATTGCACTGGGTGACAAGTGGTTTGAGACCGTGAGTTTGGCTGATGACCAGTTCTTCAAGGAGATGTTCCTGGACCCTGCTGATAAGGCTAAGTCTGACCTGGATGAGGCTACAGAAAGCAGGAAGGTGGCAGTCCGAAAGAGGAATAGAGAAGAGCTAACCATCATCGGGCTGACACATGACCTTAACATCCTTGATAGGGAGGTCGATGAGGCCAGGAAACGTCTTGAGCATCTGCAGGCACAAGTCGCTGCCAAGTGGACTGCCATAATAGAAGCTCGCGACAGGGAGAGTGCCCTGATTCACCAGGTTGCAGATGCCGAACGGGTTCTCAAAAGGAAGTCTGATGAGGATGAACAATGGCAAGCTGCTCGAGGTAAGCTTCCTGGTGTGAGAGAAGGGGTACAGCCCACTCCAGCATCTCATGGCAAGTTCCTGAAGAAGCGTGCCTTGGAATCCTTGACAGCTGAAGCTAAAAGTCTGCTTGGGGAGCTGAACTCTTGGCTGGAGACCATTTTTGATTGAGCTCCTGTATACAGAAACCATCCTTCTCTCTTTTTTTTGGTACCACTTGTATATTTTTTTTTTGGTACTTATTTTTTTGTAGTGCTTGTGAACACTCTTTTTTTTTGGTACCACATGTATTTTTTTTGGTACTCTTTTTTTGTAGTGCTTGTGAACACTTTCTTTTTTTTTTTGTTATCCCTACGCTCACTTGAATCTTTTTGTGATAAAAGTAATTGCTAAATGGGATTGATTTTTTTTTGTTATCCCTACGCTCACTTGAATCTTTTTGTGATAAAAGTAATTGCTAAATGGGATTTGATCAAAAGGTTGTCATTTTGTGAAAATCTTTTGTCAAATGATTGTTTTGGCATGAAAGCCAGGTTTTTGTTTGTGGCATGGAAGCCAATTTTGGCATGAGAGCCAGCTTTTCTTGTGGCATTGATAGCCGAGTTTTTTTTTTTGTGTGGCATCTATAGCCAATTTTGGTGGCATTGATAGCCGAATTTGTTTTGTGGCATCTATAGCCGGTTTTTGGTGGCATTGATAGCCTGTTTTGTTTTGGTGGCATTGATAGCCGGTTTGTTTTGGTGGCATTGATAGCCGTTTTTGAAATCCAAGTTTTTTTTTTGTTTGTGGCATTGATAGCCGGTTTGTTTTGGTGGCATTGATAGCCGGTTTGTGGCATTTATAGCCTATTTTGATGGCATTTATAGCCGGTTTGGTTTTCAAAAAATGCAAGTATCGACTAAAAGTCGCCTCCCTGCTGAATGTTCTTGCAAGTATCGATGGAATGTCGCATCCTTGCTCATTCGGTTGCGAGTATCGATGGAATGTCGCATCCTCGCGGATTTGGGTGCAAGTATCGATGGAATGTCGCATCCTTTGCTTTTCAAAAAATTTTGGTTTTGCGGGTACTGACTTGATGTCGTTTCCCCACGATTTTTGAAATTTGTGGTTTTCTCGAACCTTTGGGTTATGGATATCAACTGAAATGTTGCGTCTCCACAGTTTTTTAGGTTTTTTCGAACCTTTGAAATTTGGGTTGTGGATATCAACTGAAATGTTGCATCTCCACAGTTTTGGATTTTGCAAGTATCGACGAAATGTCGCTTCCCTGCGATTTTGGAAGTGTCGAACGTGGTTCGCTTGCTTCCGATTTGTGCAAGTATCGACTAAGCGTCGCTTCCTCGCAGTTTTTGAAAAACCACTTTTTTGTTTAAAGACACGAGGGTCATGAGTTTTGACCAAAAACCATTTTGACGGTAAAAGGCAGGGTGGACTAGGGTGGAAATCCCTGAATCCGGATTTTGTTTCAAACCATGAATTTTGGGTTCAAGGGTTGAAAATTTTGGTCAAGTTAGGGAAAGGTTCCTAAACTTGGATTTTTTTTTTTTTTTGAACAATGAAACGATGAAAGTAAGCATTGTTTTAGATTTCTAGAAATTTCAATATTTGACATGAAAATTCTAAAAAAGGGTGGGTTTAGCGAGCGTGTACCTGGAAACCGGTTTTGGCCGTACAGGCATTGCTCTTACCCAGTTGGGTAAGTGCTTCAAGGGTAGTACCGCTTTAAGAACTTGCCGTTGATGGGCAGCATACATCTGTCACCTTCCATGTTTAGGAGTGCGTATGCGCCATTGGAGAAAACTTTGTCGATGACGTAGGGTCCCTCCCATTTCGGCTCAAATTTGCCTTTGGACTTGTGAGCGAAGACCATTGGTCTTTTTACCGCAAGAACCAAGTCATTCTTTTTGTAGGCGCGTTGCCTGACCTTTTATCGAAAGATCCCGCCATGCGTGCTTGGTAAAGTTCAATGCTTTGTTGAGCTTCGAGCCGTCTCTCATCGAGATTGTCCAGCTCATGGAGCCGCAATTTGACATTGCTTTCTTGAGTCATGTCATTTTGCAAGGATACCCTCAAGGAAGGAATTTGTACTTCCAAGGGCACGACAGCTTCGCATCCATAGACCAAGGAGAATGGTGTGCTATGGGTTGGTCCTCGAACGGTGGTTCGATAGGCCCACAAAGCTTCAGACATTTTGTCGCTCCAGTCTCTTTTGTGACTAGAGACCATTTTTTTGAGGATTTTGCAGAGTGTCTTGTTGAAAGCTTCTGCTAACCCGTTTGCTGCCGGATTGTATGGAGTCGAAGGACAGCTTTGAATTTTGTATTTGTCGCAGAACCTGTAGAATCGATGATCCCGGAACTGTGGTCCGTTATCATGGACGAATCTTTTGGGTATGCCGAAACGACAAATGATGTTGGTGCGCAGGAACTGAAGGACTGATGAGGTCTTCATTTCGTTAAACGCAAATGCTTCTGACCACTTGGAGAAATAATCCGTAGCGGCGAAGATGAAGCGATGACCTTTGCTTGAAGGGGGAGAAATAGGACCTATGATGTCCATACCCCAGGCTTCGAAAGGCCATGAGATCGCTGTAGGATGCAGCCATTCTGGAGGCATGTGAATGTAATCTCCATGAACTTGGCATTGTTGGCAGCGCTTAGCAAATTGCATTGCGTCAGCTACCATGGTAGGCCAGTAATATCCTAACCTTTTTATCTGATCATAGAGCTTAGGTCCAGCCTGATGAGCTCCACAAAGACCAGCATGAACTTCTTTGAGTGTTTCTTCAGCCTCTTGTTGTGATAAGCAGCGTAGAAGTACTCCGTTGAAGGATTTCCTGTAAAGGATTTTTGAAGGAATATCCAAATGGAAGCTTGGGGTTCGCCTTTGGATGCTTACCCGTTCTTTTGGATCTTCGGGTAGGATTCCGAACATAATGTAATCAATGAACGGATCCCTCCAGTCGCCAATTGAAGTTTGAAGGATTGAAATCCGACTTCCGACCACTTGGTGGCATTCAGCAACTGCTTGGTGTGTGTTAAGAGGAGGAAGGATTCTTCTTTCGCACACTGTGACTTGCATGTTTTCCCCTTCCTGGATTGCCATGGATGCGGCGAGTCCGGCTAGGGCATCTGCACGTATATTTTCACCTCTACGAATGTGGGTGATGTGACAGATGTCAAACTTTTGCAGAAGTGATTGTGCCTTGTTGTAGTAGGGCAACAAATCTGGCTTCCTGACTTCAAATTTCTGATTCATCTGGTTGACGATCAGTTGAGAGTCTCCAAAGACTTCCAGCATGGTGATACCGGATTCGATGGCGAGTTCCAATCCTAAGATCAGAGCTTGATATTCAGCTGCATTGTTTGTGCATGGTTCCAGTAGCGAGAAAGCGTGTGGAATCATGTATTTGTCGGGGCTAACAAAGAGGATGCCAACTCCCGAGATCAGCTGTCTTTTTTCATTTGTCCTGGTTGCACCGTCAAAGTACATGTCCCAGGAGGCACTTTGTGAGAAAGTCTCCACATTGTAGACTGGTTCGTCTGGGAGATCATCTCTGAGTGGAGAATCTTTAGGCAATGGATGCTCTGCGAGGAAGTCCGCTAGAGCTTGCCCTTTGATTGCTTTTTGTGGTACATACCTAATATCAAATTGTGACAGAAGGATGGACCATTTTGCCAGTCGAGCATTGAGAGAACCTGCCTTTGTGACAAGGACCTTCAAGAGGTTGACCCTCGAGACCAGGTAGACTGTATTGGAAAGCAAGTAGTGACGCAGCTTTTGTACGGCGAACATCACTGCAAGACATTCTTTTTCGACTGGAGAGTAGCGATGCTCTGCACCTACTAGCATGCGGCTGAGGTAATATAGAGCAGCTTCTTTTCTTTGATCATTTTCTTGCGCAAGCAGAGCTCCCAAAGAGTGATCAAGGGCTCTTGTGTACAAGATGAATGGTTTTCCAGTGGTAGGAGCAGCTAACACTGGAGGTTTTGTCAGGTATGACTTGATGTCTTGGAAAGCAGCTTCACAGTCAGCATCCCAGACAAAGTTTACACCTTTTTTCATCAACCGGGAGAATGGACGGCATTTCCCCGAAAGATTGGAGATGAACCGTCTGATGTAGGCTAATCTCCCTTGAAGCCCTTTGAGTTCTCTCAAGGTTCTTGGAGAGGGCATTTCTAGAATGGCTTTGACTTTTATGGGGTCAAGCTCTATTCCAGCTTTCCGAACTAAGAATCCGAGGAACTTACCCGACGAGACGCCGAAGAAGCATTTCAATGGATTCATTCGCAGTTTGTGTTTGCGAAGCCGGAGGAAGACTTCTCGAAGGTTTTCGAGATGATCTTCTTTTCTTTTGCTTTTGACGGCGAGATCATCAACGTAACATTCAACCGTCTTGTGCTGCATATCTTGGAATATTTTCATCATAGCCCTCTGATATGTGGCACCAGCATTCTTCAAACCGAATGGCATGACAGTGTAGCAATACACGCCAAATGGGGTTCGAAAGGATGTATGTTTTTCATCCTCAGGATGCATCTTTATCTGATTGTAGCCAGAGAAACCATCCATGAATGTCATTCGCTCGAATCCACAGGTATTATCAATCATTACCTCTGGTATGGGGAGCGGAAATTCATCTTTTGGGCATGCGCCATTCAGGTCTCTATAGTCAATACAGACCCTGATCTGCCCATTTTTCTTTGTCACGGGGACAATGTTGGCCAACCATTCAGGATGTTGTTCCTCACGGATGAAGCCGACGCTTTTGAGTTTTTGAACTTCTTGTTCAATTTTATCCATCACATCTGGACGGAATCTTCTTTGGCCTTGCTTGACAGGCTTGATGTCTTCTTGAAGATTGAGTTTGTGAACTGCTATTTTGGGGTCTAAGCCTGGCATTTCAGCATAAGACCATGCAAAGCAATCAACGAACTCACGAAGAAAAGCGATATACTCGGGTAACTCATCATCCTTTATATTCTTGCTTATGAATACAGGACGTGGGTTATCTGGTGTTCCCAAGTCTATCTTTTGAACAAGATCTTCTGTTGGAAGGTTCGAAGGTGGTTCCTCCACAATATTTTCGGAGGCTTCCAGCTCAACGAAACCTTCTGGGGTTTCAAGGGCATTTCCAGACCAAGGTTTTGTTCCTTTCCACGGGTCTTCTTGATCGGTAATTTTCCCAAGGCTTGCTATGAGATGATCCCAATCGCCTGTTGAAACCGAGTCGAAGTAGGCTACTTCTTTTGGAGATGAGGGTTCTTCTGGGTCAGAAGTCCACACGTCTGTGCCATCGGACAACTCCTCTTCATTTTCGGAGAAATCGTGCCAATTGGATGAGCTTCCTGGATCTTTGTCAGGTGACTCATCAAAGAGATATCCAGGGAGATCGATGTCTTCATGGACTTGAGATGTTGAGGCTTGGTCAGTATATTGACTTTTAAGCCTTTGTGTCAACTGTCTCAAGGGAGTGTCAGGATCATACCCTAACCCGTGTGAAGACTTTTCTACAATAGCCGTAGAGTCTCCAATCTTCCAGCTGGCTTTTTGGTCAAGACGGGGCCCCAATGGCGTGAGAATACCGCGCTCCTTCTCCCAAACCGACTGGGTTATTGAGCATCATAGCCCATTTTCTTCATAATAGCTTGTGCCACAGAACTGTATAAGGATAGTTGAGGCGTACCTTTATTTTGGAAAGGTTCAAGCATGAGTTTGATGAAGAAGCATCCGATCTATGGAAGAAGATCGGATTTTTCCTTTGCTGAAGTTGCTGGAACAACGAAGGAAGCTGACGTAGGATCTTCTATGTCAGAAAGTTGTCTCCATTGGAGTAAGAGCAGGCTGAACTTGCTGAGTGTCAGCTTGGCTTGACGATGTGTCGTCTTCTGGCTCTGAATCCGAGTCCGTGTCTTGCATGATAGACACGAAAGAGACAACAAATTTGCCCCCAGGCTTTTGTTTTGCCTTCTTCACCTTTAGTTGTGATGACCAAAGGCTTTGAAGATTTGAGGGAGATGATGAAGGGAGTTTGCATGCTCTCTTCAGATTTACCGGATGGTTTGTTTTCTTCCGGTGATTGTTGAGGAGCTTTGCCTTTATCTTTCTGGAGATTTTCGGCAAAGGATGCTGTATGCTTCTCCTCTTCTTCTTTTTCACCTTCATACATTTGTGAGTCTGCGAAGTGGATTTCTTTACCTTTGAAGGGTTTTCTATCCGCAAAGACTCGATGTATCATGCCGTCGTCGCCAACAAACTTGATGCATTGATGTAGAGTTGAAGGGACAACACCATTCTCATGGATCCAAGGGCGTCCGAGAAGGATGTTTAGCATGAAGGGGTCTTTATTGCATACACTGTGACCTCAGAGATAAGATCACCGATCTGCAATTTGAACCTGATTTTGCCGATAGGCCTTTGAGTACTCCCATCGTATCCAAAGATAGATACAGATGTGTGGCTCAGTTTTGGGTGGGTGTGCCCAACTCTTCAAGAGCCGATGTGGAGATAAGGTTGAGTGCAGAACCTGGGTCGATCTGAACTCTATGCATAGGCATTTCCTTGATATACCCTGTGAAGTACAGGGGTCGGTTATGCCTGGTTTCGCCAAGTAGGAGGTCGTCCTTTGTGAAGGCGATGGTTGCACTGGCTGCTTTCTTAACCGAGAGGCATTCAATGCATGATCCCTCAGTTTTCTTCTTTTCTCCCTTTGAGGAGGCTTCTGAGTTTTTTGACCCGGTAATCCATTTCAATTTGGAGGACTTGCGGGGCATGTTTGTCGACATCCTCATTCAGTTT